>JAQFVV010012436.1:8213651-8260241 GCA_028023455.1 Epiperipatus broadwayi
TTGTTGAAGCTGTTATAGATCAGATTCTATAAATTCATTGACTATAAGTGAAAGCTACAGTGAATGCATTTTTCATAGATAAGTGTTGTTGGGAAATCTCTATGGAAATTATGTTTAGAATATGTACCACAATATTTTCAATTCCTGTACAGTGAAAGTCTATCTAGTTAAATTTGTGTAAGCATAAGATTCATAAATCAATTGATCATTTATTAAGTAATTATTGTAAATAATTTTAAACAGTTATGGTCTGTAATAATAATAATTTCTGAATCCAATATAATATGCTTTATCTTCCCAAAGACCCATAGAATAACAATAACTTTTTTCTAAATATTTTTTTCTACTTCTTTTAGAAATTCACTTAGAAATCCAAACCTACTCCTTTCAGTTTGCAAGTAGAAAAGATTGATTAACATCTGGGTAAATCAAAATTATTTCCTTTAGAAACATTTTCTTAATGCAATTAATGTCTCTATCTTGTCATTTGATCTATGTTCACCTTTGGTCCTTCAAAGTAATTGCAACCATGATTTTACATCTTGACAAAATTTTTTATAAAATCCTTGATTAAAAATTACATATTTAAAAATAATTGCTTTTTAACAGATGGTTTGGGGAAATCTTAGATAGCTTCTATTTTATCAAGATGGGGGTTGACTCCCTTTTTATAGATCAGATATTCCAAATATACTACCTTTTCAGTTATATACAACATTTTTATATGTATAGTAATAATCTTCCGATAGTATTCACATAGAATACAATATTTTAAAATTTCATTTGATAGAATTTGATCTAAGAATCTAAGAAGACTTGATCCATTATTAATCAGTTCAAAAGGCATACATTATAAGACATAGATGTGGTCCTTATTGAAATGTATAGTTTCTAGCCTCTAGTTATAAAACTATCTATAAGTAAACTGAATGTTAAGTCCAGAGTTAAGTAAACACCTTTTCCTTTAAACTTGGTAGACAATTTTCAGAGTCATATCCCTATCTGGGATGTGAGGGCATTTAGCCACTTTGAATCTAATACAATCTTCAGAACTATTTCTTTTTTTTTTCACAATAATTAAAGGATTGATATAAGGGGATGAGTATCATTCCATCATCTATTGAATTTTTTTCTTCACTTCATCTCTACATTGGAATGGAAAGGGATATAATTTGTTTTGTAAAGGAGTCTCTTGTTTTAATTTGATATTGTGTGTCCCCGAATTATTCCAAGTTAATTAGAAAACATCTACTGTTTTAATAACAGAACTATAAGTCTCTGCAATGTTGATGAAGCAGAGTAGATTTTTGCATTTTTGTTCAATATCAGTTACATGTGTATTTTCATTCAGAAAAAAAAAAACAAGAAAAGGTACAAAATGCTTTAGATTTCTATAACAATGCAATTTAAATTTCTTACAATATCAAGACAATTTACCTTTTCCCTTTTACATTGCAAATTATCATTTTGAAATAAAATCCTTGTTTTTACTTCACCTTCAAGTGGTAAGTTTTAAATTGTGCTTTATGCAAAAAAGTGAAACTTAGTATTCTTAGAAAAGGAATTATCCGGCTTAGCTCTATCAGGGAACTTAGGTCTGCATATAGCAAAAAAGTGAAGCTTAGTATTATTAGAAAAGGAATTATCCAGCTTAGCGCTTTCAGAAAACTTAGGTCTCCATATAGCAGACTTAAGTTCCCCAAACGTGCTAAGCTGGATAATTCCTTTTTTAATAATACTAAACTTCACTTTTTTTTTTGCGTAAAGCGCAATTTAAAATCACCATTTTATTGTTTCTCATACATTACAAAATAATTTTATAAAATATTTAATAATATGATTAAATGCAATAACTACCTTTTCTTTTAATTTTTTATGCAGTTTATATATTTATAACTCAATTTCAATGAGTTTTTTATTAAACAATTTTTTTTCATGCATCTTTGTAATATAACTAATTTAAGCTACTTTCAGGTTTATTTTAGTTACAATGTTTTTATTATTGATGTATATATTTTTTAGCACTCTTATTAGATGATATTTGTGTTAAACCATTAAGCATCACATGATCACATCTCCTTACTAGCACATAATTGTTTGATGCTTAATGGTTTAACACCAATCCTGCCTAATAGGATAGTGGTGGCTATGGTTGTTAAAGAGCCAAAGACACCAACATGTATGGGTGTTGAACTGAGTTCAGACCCATATGACTATATAAGCTATTGATCTTAGATTGAAAATATTTTTTGTGTTTTCAATTTCATTCTCATAGTTTTGTAGTTAAGTAGAGATAAAAGGTGGTTGCTAGAGGGTTGCATTAGATCCTAAGATCTAGATGCAGTGCTCTCAGATCCAAAGCTCCTCACTGACGAAGGCCACAAGCCAGAAACTAGTCTGGGGATATTGGATGAGTAGGAATTAGATAGGGATTTCATGCACAAGCCTTCTGGCATCGATTGATTACTCTGTTTAGCACAGGTGGCACTACTGTATGGAGTTTTGCTTTGTTTATGATATTTGTGTTTGAAACTTAAAATTCAGGATTCTGTAGTGATTACTTAGAATTGATAATAATTTGGGTCACAATTAGGTTTTCACTATTTAGAAGATTTATTTGTCATGATCTGATTTTTCCATCAGCTTTCACTTGGTAGTTAGTAGTTTAGCATGCTACCAATATCACTTCTGATGCGGTCAGAAATTTATCCAAGAACAATTGGAAGGAGGTAAACCTACCATAGAATACCTTCCCAGTAATGTAAAGAAATACAAACTTGTCACATTAGCTGAAATTTTACTTTGAGGGTAACAATAACCAGCATAAAGATGAAGATATGAAAAAGAAAGAAAGAGATAAATAGACTTTTTTGAGACTAAAGTCCTTATACAGGAAATTTAAATACCAAGAAAATTTAATAACAGATTTTGTTTTTGAAGCTAATTGAAATGTTTTTAATTAGATAATTTAGACATTAAAGTAAATTCAAATTTATCTATTAGACTAAAAAAAATATTAATTTTCTTTTGATAACATAAAGTGATATAAGAGAAATTTTAATATTTAATATGTTACATTAATTAAAATTAAAAATGAACCCTGTATAGTTTTAATTAATCTATTAATTAACAATCTCTAAAATAATATTTTTTTACCTTTTTTTCAATAAAAGATTGAAATTTTTTTAAAAAATATATTTTAACAGGGATAAAAAAATTTTTTTGAAGAAAAGAAAAAAACATTTTCCTTCCTTTATTAAAAGAAAACTATTTAAATAAAATTTGAGCTAAATTTTTATATAATGCATAAGCGCTTGAGAAATTTGCACTCTCTCAATTTAATTTCAATAACGACTGCGCTTTATAAAATAATATTATTTACATAATACATAAGTGTAATATGCATATATACATGAAATCAGTTAACAATTAAACAATACCAATATCATTAAGTGTTGTCCTTATTAGCATTACCGCAAATTAAAATATTATTAAGTCTAGTCTCTCTTTTAGCTTAATTTTAGAAATTGAGTCATCTTTTTTTCTTTTACTATTTAAATAGATTTGAAATGGATATTTATTATATATATATATGCATGTTTGTGAATCTACGATTTTCATATACAAAAGCTGTGAATATAATTTTCACATTAATTCCTATGTTCCTTATTACTATTATAGCATTAGCATATTTAGGCTAGATCTCATTCGCTATCATCTGGATAGTATGGATGATTTAGTAGATGTTGGTATCTCAGACGATTACAGATATAAGTGTTAATTACTTCATTCATTAAAAACTTTAAAAGAAATTAGATTAAAAGAGGGGGGGGGGTTGTTTTTGATTGGCATGCATTATAAATTTTTTCTATATTTATGGAAGCTTTGTTTTTTTTTTTTCATCTTTATTCATTTTAATACAGTTGGCATTTTTTAATATTTTAGTGGCCACTCTGCTTGTGAATCACATCTGTATAATTTTTTGCTAACAGTAAAATTTTATTTAAATATAGTATACACTATCAGAGAAGCCATTGAAATTCTAAAAAAGACCCATCTGCATTAATAATTAGCATAAAATAGCAAAGTTTTTATTTGTGTGGAATAACTTCAAAACCTAGCTCAGAAAACAATATTTAAATGTCATTATATGTGGGGGAAATAATACTGAAGAACATGTTTTTATAAGATGAAAAGCCAATACCAGAAAAATGAGACAAAAATAAAATAAGAATTTGGATTATAGACATGATTTTTATAGGTAATAAGAATTTAGATAGTAAATATGGTTTATGTGCAAGTATGATGGAAAGTATTAACATTTATTTAAAAGTGTAGATATTAAAGAGGATTAGAATGAATTGTACCAAAAAGGAAAATATATTTAAGAAACAAGAGAAATGAAGAGTTTTTTTGGTTTACAAAAATGAGAAATATAAGAATAGGATACTAAAATTAATGAACAACTTTTATTAAAATGTGATAGAAAAACAATAAGACAATATTGTGAAAATGTTTTCTTAATAGGAATAAGAAAGATGAGTTTGCTGTGATATGAAACCAAAAAGCAACATATGGCCTCTAGTTTATGCAATAATTTATAGGTGCCAACTCAATTTATTTTAAAGTTGTAATTATTCATTTAGCGCGCACGAAATATATGTAAATACTTTTAAGACAGGCTTTAACCTGTAGCAAATGTGTCTTAAAATTTTTATAATAGTCAAGCAATATCTTTATTTTGCTGATAGAGGAACCTCTCAAACCACAACACAAGATAGTGACCTTTATAAAGATAAGAGTGACCATCTTATCTTTAACTTAAATTTCCACTTATAATAGACTGCTTCAATATATTGTAAGCTTAAAGTAATCAATAAATATAATAATATTAAGTCTATATTCAGTGCAGCATTATCTACATTTTCAGATTAATTCATGACATATAACTGTCATCATTGAGAAATATTGATTTGGTTCTATTAATACACCTGGCTATTTTGTGTCTAATGCATTTTTATTCAGCAGTCATTATTTTATTCTTTTCACCAAATTATTGTATTAAATACAAAAATGTTCACTAATACATAATTCTCATCATCTTTGTATATACAATAAATAATGATATATAATTATATACCTATGCAAGCAAGTTGTTGCTTTTTGAGATTTCAGATGAATATCTTGATAATAAAAAAGAAGAAAAGGTGAGTACTTGAGTGAAAGGTTGTATTAGGCTCAAAGAGTTTAGGTGCTAGATACAGTTCAAGCCCCTTATTGATAAAGGCCATAAATTAGAAACTAATATAGGTGTAAAAATAGAGATAGCATTGGATAAAGATTTCATAAGCATTATCATCAAATGGAATAGTATAAATAGAATTATTCGAAGGAAAACAGCATTCAACATGGCTAAAAGCCATTTTATATCACATGACACATATTTATAGTAGGGTGTTCATGTATATACACAATAATGAGGATAATAAAACACCCAAAGATGTAATAATTATGCATTGGACTACTTCCACCATCTAGTATTAAATATTTGTCTTAAAAAAATCAAACTTTATTTAAACTTTCTGAATACATCCAACTTTAGTAATAGGACATATTCATATATATTGCTTATAATAACTTCTCTCATATACACTTTAATGCAAAAAACATTTTAAAATAAAACTTTATTTTCCTGACAGTTTCAACTGTCCAGCAGTCTTCATCAAAGCTTCTCAATTTCCTCTACTTTTTAAATAAGAGTATAAACTTCTAATAATAGGACATATGTTAGTATATTACACAATGTTTCAAGGAGCGTTATTTCCTTCTCTTCTTCAGCTAGTGACAGTACAAACATGGGGAATTAAAACTATATCACTAAATTGTAAATACTGAATTTAAGATGATTCTATAACCAAATGATCTTATTCTGCCAAAATCAACAGCCAATAGAAATTTTGTATACTTGTCTATGAGGGGTCTGATTTCTCCACTTTTTCTAAGAGCAATGTTAATCAGACATTGTCACACAATGTTGACTTATGGGGTTGTCATGCAACAGCTTCTTTGAATTTTCTTTTTTGTACTTTTCCTGTCTATCCAATATATTTAATGTAATGATTTTTTGATATATAATATAACATATTTAATATTATTTATATATGAATTTATACAATAATTGATTGTGTAATCATTTTATATTTGTGAAGAAATATATATTATAAATAAATAAGTATATGTAAATATTAATAAAGATTTTTACAGTTAAAACATGAAATTAAAGAAACTTTTGGAACATACCATTATCAGTTCTGTGCATTGAGAAATTTTTCTGTTCATTAGTTAAAGAATTCCATTTACATTCTTTAAACACATTCTCATCTTCAGACAAAAGAATTTTATCTATGAAATATAATAACCTTTTATTAAAATTTCATCTACCTTTGGGTCTCAAGTGATAATAAAACTGTATGTGAATCTTTCCATTAGATATTTTTTATTAAACCACTAAACATCACATGACCACCATTTTCTATGCTTATAATGAGTTTAAAACAATGCTGTATTTTTATTATGGACTTACAGCTTTATAGTTAAGTAAAAAGGTAAAAGATGGCTACTGGAGAGTTGCATTAGATCCTGCGATCTAGGTGCAGTGCTCTCAAATGTAAGGCTCCTCACTGATAAAAGAGCTAGAAACTAGTTTAGGGATATTAGATGAGTAAGTAGTAGATGGGAATTTTATGCACAAATCTTGTCATACCCATTGATTGCTGGCATTAGTGTATGGAGATTTTTGCCGCTGTTTTAACAGTTTGTGTAAACATAGGAAATGAGAGGCATGTGATATTTAATAATTTAATACCAATCCCACCAAAGAGATGATGAAGACTATGATTATTGATGGTGACCATGGTTATTAAAGAAGCAAATACATTGAACTGGGTTCAGATCTATGTGACTATTAAGTGAATGAGTTTGGATTGAAAAGGTTGCTTTCATTTTGGACTCATAGCTTTGAAGTTAACTAAAAAGATAAAGAGTGCTTCTGGAGGATTGCATTGGATCTTAAGACCTAGATGCAGTGCTTTCAAATCCAAGACTCCTCACTAATGAAAGCCATAACCTAGAAACTAGTCTGGGGATATTGGCTGAGTAGGCAGTAGATAGGGATTTGTGCACAAACCTTTCTGCATCCATTGATTACTCTGGCTTGCACTGAGTGACACTGCTGTATGGAGAATTTTGCCTCTGGTTTAAATATTATTTCAGGAAATTATCCAATCATAGTTGAAGAAAGATTAAGAGCAATTTATGTATTTGTTTTGTTTTATAGTTGATTATTTTTTAAAAATATTATTAGAAAAAGAAGAAAGGTATATAATAATAGATCTTCAGAAAGCTGGAATATACTGCATTTCTTCTTACTTATTTAATCACTAAAGGTCACATGATCACTATTCTTTCCTCACTAATGAAAACCACAAGCTAGAAACTAATTTCAGAATATTGGATGAGTAGACACTAGATAGGGAATTTATGCACAAATCTTCTACTATCCATTGATAACCCTGGCTTGCTCTGGGTGGTGCTGCTGTATGGAGAGTTTTGCCTTGTACTTATTTAATCACTTTGGTGTTTTAAGAATTTCATTAGATTCTCTTATGTTGTTTTAATATAGCTAGTATTTGAATGTTATTAAAATCAGATCTAACAACTGATGTAACACATGATGTAATTGACTTTTGAGATCAGATGCATGGAATATTATAAGCACTTAGATGTTCTACATGCACATATCTTTTGGCTTATAGAACAGTTACTAGTATTTTGCTAAGAGAATCTTAATATTAAAGCTAAACAGTCAATGATTGATTTTAAATAGTTATTTATTGATCTTATTAGGCAGAATTTTTTAATACTTAAATATTTTTGAATTTCATTATTTTTTTGTCGACATTAGTCTATAAAATATTATTCATAATGTGCTACTGTAACCATTCATCATCATCAACCATTATCAATCCACTGCAGAATGAATGTCTCTCCAATTTCAACCCATCATTTCCTATCTTTAGCTTCGCTTCTTCCATATCACCCCTGCACACTTTCTTATTTCATCCACCCATCTCACATGTGGTCTCTTTCTGGGTCTTTTACAATCTCTTGGAATCCAGTTTAAAATTTCAATTATCCATCTATTATCATCTCTTCTAACAATATGTCCAGCCCAACTCCACTTCAGTCTTTTAATTTTTTCAATGAGGTCAGTAATACCTGTTTGTTCTCTTATCCATACATTGCATTTTCGATCCCTTCTTGTTATTCCTAACATGCATCTCTCCATACTTCTTTGAGTGGTATGACGTCTCTGTATTGCTCTTCTATTAAGTGTCCAAGTCTCAGATACATAAGTAAGATCTGGCAAAACACATTTATTAAAAACCTTCCTTTTCAAACACATAGGCCTATTTTCTTTTAGTATCAAGTTGTTTTTACCAAAAGCACTCCAACCAAGTGTAATTCTATGATTGATTTCATCCATTATGTCTCCATCTGTATTAATAATCTGGTCAAGGTATTTGTAACTGTTAACTTTTTCCAACTCATCATAATCAATCTTTATTTTCATATTTTGAGAAAATCTATTAAACATTACTTTAGTTTTTTTAACATTTATCTTTAGTCCTACTTTCCTACTTTCATCTAATAACTCCTGCAACATTTTCTGTAGCTCTAAAGCATTATTTGCAAAAACAACTACATCATCTCCAAAATATAAATGACTTAAATAATCTCCATTTACCTTCACTCCTTTAACTTTCCATTTTAATCTACAAAATACTTCTTGCAGCACTGCTGTAAAAAGTTTTGGAGATATGAAGTCACCCTGTCTTACACCCTTTTCAATGTTGATTTTTCTACTATCATCATGTAATCTAATTATTGCTGTTGCATTTTTATAAATATTCTTCAAAATATGACAATATCCTGGATCTATACCTTGATGATCCAATGTTTTAATCACTGAAGAAATGTTTATAGAATCAAATGCCTTTTCATAGTCTACAAATCCTAAGCAAAAAGACAACTCATATTCATTTGTCCTTTCTATAATTTCTCTCAATACCTGGATATGATTTACTGTACTAAAACCACTTTTAAATCCAGCTTGTTCTCTTGGTTGGTAGAAATCCAATGTTTTCTGTAGACGAGTTGTAATTATCTTAGTAAAAATTTTGTATAAAACTGATAAAAGACTGATAGGTTTGTAATTTCTAATATCTTCTTTATCACCTTTTTTAAATATTAATATTAATACTGCATTTTTCCAATCATCTGGTACATCTTTATCATTTAGACATTTGGTATATAACTTTGCTAAAAAAATTTCTATTTCTTCATCTGTTTCTTTTAATATATCAATTACAATTCCATCATTACCTGGAGCCTTCCCTTTATTCATAAATTTAATTGCATGTCTCACTTCCTCATTCAAAATTCTGGGCAATTTGGAAGATATAATATGTATAGGAGGCACTTGTTCTTTATTACTATATAATTCTTGATAGAAGTTTTCTACACATTTTATGATGTCATCTCTCTTTTTAGTAATAATGCCATCTTTTTTTCTTATTGCAGATATAAATTTTCTACCAATACCAAAATGTTGTTTTACACTCTTTAGATTTTTATTCTCTTTTACAGCTTTCCTTGCTACTTCACAATTATACTTTCTTATATCATTTTCAACTCTTTTCTGCACCATTTTACAAAATTTGAGATATTCAATCCTTTTTAATGCATCATTGTTGTATATACTCATATTCCTTCTTTTCTTCATAAATTTTCTAGTCTCAGTAGAAATTTTATTGGTCAATTGCTGCTTTTTTCTACCAGCTATCTTTGTTGCAGTTTTTAAAAGTGTATCGCTTATTTTTCTATTAATATCATTCAAATCTGAATCATGTTCAAAATCTACTAATACTTGAAACCGATTTGTAAGTTCTAATTTAAATTCATTAGAATGTTTCTGAAGATTATGAATATCAACTGTAAATATTGTTTTTCTTAATAATTTTAGTCTCTCTAGTTTTGCATTAACATGTATCTTACATCTTACTAATCGATGATCACTTCCTGTGTTAAATTTATTAAGAACATTACAATCTTGAAATATGTATTTTTGGTTAGTCAAAATATAATCCAATTCTGCTGTACCTTCATTTGGATACTTCCATGTCCATTTCCTTTTAACATTTTTCTCAAAAAAAGAATTCATAATATAAAGTTTTTCTTTTTCTGAAAATTCCACAAGTCTATGTCCTCTCTCATTTCTATTACTATAACCAAAATTACCTACAGCATTTTCATCTTTCATTTGTTTACCAATTCTAGCATTAAAGTCTTTCATAACAATTTTAAAATGTTGTTTACTCTGATCAAAAGCCTTTTGTACATCCATATAAAATTCTTCTATAACTTCATCACTATGAAAACTTGTTGGGGCATAAACCTTAATTTTCTGCATTTGGTATTTGCTATTAAGTTGTAAAACTAATCTTGCCACTCTGTCTGATACACCATCAATCTCCACAATGCTATTCTTCCATTTTTTATTTATAATGAATCCTACTCCACTTGTATTTCCAATATTTGTGCCTTTATAGTAGAGTATATGTCCACTTTTTAAATCAATTGTTTCTTCACCTTTTCTTCTAACTTCACAAAGTCCAATAATGTCCCATTTAATATAAGACAGTTCTTCATCTAACTCTTGCAATCTTCCTTCACTTGAAAGTGATGTGCAGTTGTAAGTACCTAAATAGAAAGTCATCATCAAATGGCAGCCTGGGTCTGCAATCAGGGGATTCTTAGCACCCTCCACCTTCAGCCACCAACCACTGCCTTGGTTGGTGACTTTACAGACTCCTGGGAATAAGGGCCATGATTTATTTTTGTCTGTCATGATTGAATATATTGAAAAAATATTCTTAAACTCGGAGGTAAAAAGCCAATAAACTCACTATGCTGGCTAATGCGTGTTGGTGAGCAGCCCATCCATGTTTGTATACTATATGAATAATCACATAGTAATAACAGCTGCAACGACAAGAACATATGGAGTGGACATTAGGAATTTGCCCTTCCCAGTTCCTTTAAGGCCTCCAAGAGGAATCAAAGGGTCTCCTTTTAGCTAATTGCAAACTCCTTTCTGCAGCCTTGTAACCATTACAGAAGTCAATATCTTAATTGAAGATATTTTTTGAGCCGGATGATCTTTATCAGACAATCATTGTGCTCATCAAAAGATTTTAACCATAGAAACTACATAAGCAAGATTGGGATATCTGTTTGTGTGGATAGATTTTTTAAATACAATTTGACATAGTGACATCATGCTTTCTTAAATTAAAATATCTATAAAAAGTTGTGTAGTATTTTAAATTTAAATAGTAATACGACTTGTAAACCAAATAAGGAATGAGTGAAGCTATATTAGATGTGCATTTAGAATTGAACCAAAAATATTTTGAGCATGCTAATGATGTCACACTTATAGCTAAAATACAGAAGATGTTATTAACACCAGAGAGGAAAACGAGATTACTTTCTTAAATATGAAAAAAACAAAAATTAGGATTTTTAAATAACTGACTTCAAAAGACATAATGAAGACATCAAAATTGTTGATAACTTTTGTTTTATTTATCATTTATCAACAATAAAGTATTCAATAATCAAGAGAAGTATTAGTGTGGACCAGCACAGAATAGAATTGCAATGTAAATCTGAAAAAGATTTCTATATAGAGAATACTTTAAAAAAATGATAATTAAAATTGACTAAGATATTGTAAATCATGGAATATTTATGGGTATTAAAGTTAAATATTATAAAAGTATTATAAAAAAAGCATTGACTTTTTAAAACTGTAATGCTGTCAAAGACTTTTGTAAAATTCTATGGACAGGTTAATGGATATTTGATCAGATTGAATCTAAACTCTCACTTGAAACATAAAAGATAAAGTTCAAATTGTACCTAATTTTGATTATAACTTGAGAATATTTTTGCACAATGCTTGTAAGGGTTGGTAAAGAAAGATATAAAAGATGACAATGAGATGGAAGGATTTGATCACAGTAGTAAACATTGTTTTGATCAAACATGATTCATTGTTCTCAGATAAATTAATTTGTGATGACGATTTGTTGATATCTAATTAATCGTTTTACCAAATGTCAGTTTGTATATTGAAATGGAAATTGCAACAGAATGAACAAAAATAATTCAAGGGTTTAGAAAGAGATATAGGTTTTGGAAGCACCTTAACTATTAGAATTGGAGTATCATGCATTTCAATTTTTTAATGTGGTGGTATGAAACATTGATTCATGACAATACATTTAACTCATTTATTAAAATACTGTAATTAATGATACACAAAATATAAAATTGACTGTCATGAGATAATGGGTTTATTATGAAGATATAGAATTATCATTTGAGTTTTCACAATGGTTGTAGATCTAATAAACATTCAATACAGCTTTGGACCAAATAAATCAATCCTTATATTACTAGTAGAAAAACCTTTGGTATTTATGAGTTTTCAACCACATGTTAGACATTGCAATGTTGTTTATTGAATGTACTATAACAATAGGTAGATTTGGTCAAATATTATAATAAGCTTTTTAATACAACATTTATAATTTTACATTAAAAAGACCTTGCAACTTCAGGATATAATAAATTAATTAGAATTGTTGAAAGATTTTATACTATAACAATAACTCACCATCTGGACAAATGGATTCCAAAAAGTGGATAAGTCTCCCAAATAGTCCTGGATTAGCTCAAAGATTGAAAAGTATATGTAATGACATATAGAAAATGAGTTTAAGAACCCCTACAATTTTGAATAGGTTATTATATAATGCTAAAGATAAATTGCCTTTAGAGTTGGCCTGACATATAGTTTATAAAATCAAATGCAGTGACACTCATTCAAGGCTGTATATTGTGGGGAGTCATGGGCAAAAGTGTCTACTAGAGTAAGAAAGTATAGATCGATATTTATACAACCAAACAAAAAAGAATCACAAGTAGAGAATAATATTTTTGGAGCACGAACATGAATCAGGCCATACATTTGATTTGATAACTGCTAAAGTAGTTTGTGTGGAGATAATATAAAGTTAAAGAGGTTTGGATCATTGCAAAAGACCCTTGTGCAATAAATAAAAAACAGTCTTGTGTTTTACTATGAAGAAAATGGAATATATGAATAAACTTGCATATGATGCTGTTGCAAACAGAGTAATACAAAATATGGCAAGAATTGTCAAAAGCATGTTAAGCAAATAATAGATAATTTTTCTGAATAAATGTATATAGGTACCAGTCAAATAATAAGCATAAAATATAATTATGAAAAACGAAATAAATAAATTAAAAAAAAAAAACAATTTTATATTTTTTAGTTCACCAAACATAGAAAAAAAGTCATAGTAATGATGCTTCTAAATCTTATGTAAATGAATGGAGGAAGATGAACCATGGTTCTAAAAATAGAAGATAAATTTTTTAATTCCAGTGACTGACAATAAAAGGCGAATAATTTTTAACAATTGCAATCCCATTTGAGATATCAAAGATGAGTGGTTCCTAAAAGCAATATATATATATATATATATTGCTTTTAGGAACCACTCACCTTTATATATATATATATATCAGTTATTCCTTTTTTTAAGAAAATAAAATATCAAAATTTTGTAAAATATTTAAATAAAAAGATACAAATATGATATTTTTATATTAGCATCAATAATGTGACATCACATCTGCTTATTCATAAACAATTATTTTAATTCTACCCGAGAGCCATCTACTGTAAGCCTAAGTAATAATGGATACCAAGTGTTATAATACTATAAAATTCTTATCTCCAGAGTAGATTTAGATTTTGGGTTCTGTAGACTAGGTCACATTCAACAGAAATGCATTTATGCATACTGGCAGTGGCTATTTACTCTTTTATGCTATTTAAGTTAATTTAAAATTTTTAAAAATTCCTAAGGTTCAAATTTAGTCTTACAAAGTTATGTAAATATGGTAATAGGTCAGTTTCTATGTATTTTAAAGATTTAGTATCAGATCTATTTAACTAGATAATGAATGTGTAATGATATAGCTCAGGTTCAAATCCTTAAAGTTTTTTAATATGGAGGATAATAGTTTTAGTATAAAGGAGAAAAAGCTAGATTATAGATATACAAGTGATTACTTCCGGTTTTGAAGTCTAGTCCTCAATATTGAAGGCAAAAACCACAAACTGATCTGGAGATTGAAATTTTATAGCACTATACCATCTGAAGTCTTTTGAATATTCATGCTTACAATACAGAATAAAGATATTTATTAATGAATTACTGATAAACACTGGACAAGCTCTATAAAGTTAAATACATATGATATCCTCTGCTCTGGAAACATTTAAAAACATAAATGCAATATGAGTTTTCTGTTTAATTAATGAAGAAGGAATAAGCTTATAGAGTAAGACTCAATGCAAAAAGGTTGCTGCTAGATGCAAGGCAGACATTACAATAATCCAAACATATGCTCCTGCATAAAATAGTACAATAGATAAGACTAAACCATTTTATATAGATTTTAAACTAACATTTGATGGTGTGCATCATAAAGATGATTCTATGAAATAAAGAAAAAGGAGAAAATGTTGTGCTATGAAGGAATGTAGTTTTGAAATTGAAAAGACGTCAAGAAATTGTGTTATGATGATTTCAACATGATTTGTAAAATAAAAAATTGAGAAAATGGACAGTTAGAAAATACATTAATATGATACTATTAAAATTAATATGGTAGACATTTATATGACAATTATGTTCTTTTCAATGTATAGTAATATATTCACAGATTAGCTTAGTAACTGCAAAATCAAGAAATAACATAAAAATATTAAAGAAAATGCACTTTTAAAAATAATGGGCTCTACTAATAAATAGTGGAAATAAAAATAAAATAAAAATATCAGTATTTAAATTAATAAGAAAATCAAAATGTAGAAAAAGTAGGTTAAGATTTCAAAAATCAAATATCTCAATAAAATTTTAAATTAAATTAGAAAATGTAGGTTACATAAAAAGTATTGAAACCAGATAGAAACTAAAAAGCAGAATAATTCAGATTCACATAATAGCATTATAGATCAAAGTGTTAATGAAGTAAATAAGAAAACTAGAAGAATAGTCTATATAGACAAAAAAATTAGTGTAGAACTACAGAAAAATAAAATGATGAATACAAATCCAGAAAAGAATAAAAGATATGAAACCTAAATAAACCCCAAAATATAGAACCATACTAAATGAAAATGGAAAAATGTTTACTAAGAAAGTAAATTTTAAAGTGATAGTCAGATAAATTATATAAAGCAACAACCATTGAAAAAATATTACAAAAATTAATAATCCACTAAACATTACATGATCACTATTTCCTATGCTTACAAAAGATGTTATAACAGAGGCCTAATCCAAAGCTCCTCACTGATGAAAGCAACAAGCTAAAAACTAGTCTGGGAATATTGGATGAGTAAGCACTAAATAGGGATTTTATGCACAAATCCTGCATTCATTGGTTATTTTGGCTTGCACTGGACAGCATTACTGTATGGAGAGTTTGCCTCTGTTAAAAATTACTAATATAAATGATGTTTTGTTGAACGAAGTTCAAATAATTCTGAAAATGAGTGTATAACTGAAGAAAAAATTATATATAGCAGAAGTGAATCAAAAAATTTGTTAGGTCTTCGAATAGTGTGAGAGAAGATTATTGTATCTCAAATTTAGGCAAAATCATTATTAATGTCACTCTATACAAATAAAAAAAACATTAAACGATTATGCTAATAAGCATTTTAGGCAACAAACCTAATGGATATTGTAAAATGAAAAATCATAGTCTTAAATAAAGGAACATGTTCCAAAGAAATTATCTTAATTTAGAAAAAATAGGTTTATAATATTGTTATTCTGCATCATTGACGATGAAACCATATAAAATGAAAACAAATATGTTGTTTGTTCGTTTTAGAAGAACTCTGCCAATATTAACCATAAACACATATGATACTATTTGAATTATGTGGATTAGATAATAATAAGTTAAATAGTTTTCTAAAAAATAACTATGATAATTTAAACACAAATATATTGAAAGATTAATTTAAAATTGGGAGAAAAATCACAACACAAAGAGATCAACTTTAATCAAGAACATTTACCACATATCTGAAAGGACAATCACTAAGATTTAAAAAAAATCCAATGATTATCAATGCAATGAATGAGAATCAATAATTTAAGATGCAGAGATCAATCATTGATAAGGATGAAGGAAAACTGAAATCAGCATTAGACATTTTAACCCAGGAAGCAAAAAAATATGAACAAAATGAAACTAAAAACTGATTGATGTCAATTAGATATCTTTTCCATACTTTATAAGATTTGAAATACAGGCATCCTTATACCTGAAACTTAATTGTAAATATATGAGATTTGAACTCAGACTTTCAAGCAAACTTCAACTATCCACACTATCTCATACTACTGATACCCATGACCATACACAGTAGAAAAGATAAATAATCACCAATATAAATATTTTATGCTGAACCAACATTCATCAATTGGTCCAGATTATCATCTTCCACACACACATATAATCAGTGCTCAGTTTATATTAAGATAGCAAATCTTTATACTTCAATGGACAGGTTTCAATCTACTTTAACTGTTCAGCCATCCATACTATTGAAAATCTGATGACAGAATGCTCAAATCCCATACTGATGCCAATATTGTTATTATGCCCATGTTGACCTCAAGACACTCTGATCCCTCATGTATAAGACAGTATCCATTTAAATACGTAAAAGAGGGATGGGCAGAATGCAGGCTTAATGTGTAAGATTTGGAATACAGGCATTCTTATACCTGGAACTTAATTGTAAATATAGGGGATTTGAACTCGGACTTCCCCACTATTTCATATTTCTGATACACATGACCACAGACATGTAAAAAAGATAAATAATCAAAAATATACATATTTTGTGCTGAACCAGCACTCATCAGTTGGTCCAGATTATCATCTCCCATACGTACATATAATCAATCAGTGCTCAGTGTATATTAAGATAGCAAATCTTTGTACTTTAATGGACAGGCTTCAATCTACTTTAACTCTTCAGCCATCTATACCATTGAAAATCTGATGACAGAATGCCCAAATCTTATGCTGATGCCAATATTTTGTTATGCCCATGTTGACCTCAAGTCATTCTGACCCCTCATGTATAAGACAGTATTCATTTAAATACATAAAAGAGGAATGATCAGAATGTAGGGTTGATGTATAAGATTTGAAATACAAGTATTCTTATACCTGGAACTTAATTGTAAATGTAGAGATTTGAACTCAGAATTACAAACAGCCTTCAACTATCTACATTATCCCATACTACTAATACACATGACCACACACATGTAGAAAAGATAAATAATCACCAATATAATATTTCATGCTGAACCATGGGATATGGGCATTCTATCATCAGAATTTCAATAGCAAGCACTGATTATATGTATGTGTGGGAGATGATAATCAGGACCAACTGATGAGTGCTGGTTCAGCATGAAATACCTATATTGGTGATTATTTATCTTTTCTACATGTGTGTGGTTATGTGTATCAGTAGTATGTGATAGTGTGAATAGTTGAAGGTTGCTTGAAAGTCTGAGTTCAAATCCCCTATATTTACAATTAAGTTCCAGATATAAGAATGCCTGTATTTTAAATCTTACACATTAAGCCTGCTTTCTGCCCACCACTCTTCTATGTATTTAAATGGATACTGTTCTATATATGAGAGGTCAGAGTGACTTCGAGGTCAACATGGGCATAACAATAATATTGGCATCAGTATGGGATTTGGGCATTTCTATAATCAGATTTTCAATGGTGTGGATGGCTGAAGAGTTAGAGGTTGGAGTAGATTGAAGCCTGTCCATTAATGTATAAACATTTGCTATCTGAATATAAACTGAACACTGATTATATGTATGTGTGGGAGATGGTAATCTGGACCAACTGATGAGGCCTGCTTCAGTACAAAATACTATATTGGTGATTATTTATCTTTTCTACATGTGTGTGGTCATGTGTATTATTTAGTATGAGATAGCGTGGATAGTTGAAGGTTGCTTGAAAGACTGAGTTCAAATTCCCTTTATTTTCTATACTTTATAAATAAAATTTTTAGTTATCTACTCAACCAAAATATTGAAATAAATAAAAAACCTGAAAAAAATGTTTACAAGTCACTGATAAGTCCAAAAATCAGATTATAAATCAAATTAGTTGCACTGGACACCCACATTTGTTGACGTTTACATATAAATGTAAAATATGGGTAATAAAAAGATTCACAGATATTAAATTTTGTCCATTGAAAAATAGTGCTGTAGAAAATTCTTTGAAAATGGAAATAACTGATTGTTGACACCAAAAAAGAAGTCAAAGAGTGGAAGTTATAACTAATTTTTATTTGTCATTCATTATATTAGAGATCATCCAATAATAAAAAAAATATTTCTTTAGTGCAACTTTTATTTCCCCAGTCTCAAGCAAGGCAGAAATGGGTTCTATCCAGTTTTAACACCTTCCGGGAGGGTTGTAATTATAAACATATGACTAAAAACATGTGAAAGAGATCTATGATTCCCAAGATACACATTTCATGCTGAACCAGCCACACATCAGTTGATGCAGTTCAGATAGCCAAATACTACAGTTTAACTGACATGCCACATGTTTGCCCTCACCCTTTATGAAAGTGTATTCATAATTTTTATTAGTCATTCATCAGATTAGAAATTATCCAATAATGTTTCCAACCCAAGTTCATTTGCTTGTATAGTCTTATAGATCTGAACTCAGTTCAGCATCTATACATTATGATGCCTTTTGTTTTTCAAAAACCTCAAAACCACAGTCACTGTTATTCTATGGACAGGATAGGTATAAAACCATAAAACATCACATGAACACTATTTAATATGCCTACACATACTGTTAATAAAATATCAAACTCTTCATATAGTAATGCCACCAAATGCAAGACTTTATAATCAAAATATATAGATGCTGAACTGAGTTCAGATCTATATGATTGTAAAAGTGAATGAGCTTGGGTTAGAAACATTCATTATAGGGTTTTCATCTTGTGTTTCTAGCTTTGTAGTTAACCAAATAGGTAAAAGTTGGTTGCTGAAGCATTGCATTATATTCTAAGATCTAGGTGCAATGCTTTATGATCCAAGGCTCCTCACTGATGAAAGTCACAAGTTAGAAACTAGTCTGGAGATGTTGGATAAATAGGCACTAGATTAGGCTTTTATATACCAACCTTCCTGCAGCCACTGATTACAAAAGCTTGCAAATGGTGTCACTACTATATGGAGACACTATCAGATCTTTTATTTGTCGATGTCTTCTTGTGGACAGAAAGAAGGGAAGACATGAAAGTTAGGCTCCTTACTGACGAAGGCTACAAGCCTGAAACTAGTTTGGGGATATTGGATAAATAGGCACTAGATGGGTATTTTATGCACAAGCCTTCTGGCATCCATTGATTACTCTAGCTTGCTGTGTGTGGCAATATGTATAGTGAGTTTTGCCTGTTGTAAAACAGAAACAAGCATAAGAAGTGGTGGTCATGTGATGTTTATTGACATGCATAAGGGTGAGTAAAGAGATGAGGATTAAATTTCATGAAGAAAAATCAAAAGTAATGATTATTAATAAAGGGGAAAAAAAGATAAAAGAAATTTTTTATTGAAGGATATAAAGTTAAGTACTGTGAATAGGTACAACTATTTGGAAATTATCTTAAGTAATGAGAGAAATTGCTTGGATATAAAGTTAAGTATTGTGAATAGGTACAACTATTTGGAAATTATCTTAAGTAATGAGAGAAATTGCTTGGATAAATGTGAGAAAAAAATGATAAATAAAGCAAAGGAAAAAAAGGGGTTGATAAAGAAATTAAGGATATAAAGTTAAGTATTGTGAATAGGTACAACTATTTGGAAATTGTCTTAAGTAATGAGAGAAATTGCTCGGATAAATGTGAGAAAAAAATGATAAATAAAGCAAAGAAAAAAAAGGTGTTGATAAAGAAATTAACAGTGTTTTCATATAATAAATATTTATGAAGCTAGAATTGTATGTCAGGGAGTGGCAGTAGCAGGATCAACATATGGTAACAATGCATTATGTGTAAGGAAAGAGGTGTTGGATTACCGAAAATGTACAAAAGAAGTAAAAAGACATACAATAGATGCATAGGTGTAGATACAAAAAGAGGCAATTCAAGGAGAATGGGGTTAGTCAAGTTTTTATATGAGAGATGCAATAAGCAAAATGAAAATATTACAGTTTATGGATAATAAGAGAATAGCCAAAATAACATTTAATTGGGTTATGAGTAAAGGGCAGACAACAATATGGGTAAGAAAGGTTGTATGGTATGCTGAAGATTTGGATAAAGAATTTATGCCAGTATACTTATACAAATGGTGAGATGATTGTGTTAGGAAAATTATTGAGTGTAATAGTTGCAAGGAATGGGATAGAATAATAGATGTATTAATAAAGAATAGGGAGCTGGAGAACTAGTATGGAAAGTAAAAAAATTTTTAGTTTAAATATATATAAAAGTAAACAGAATATTGGGTGTATGATAATTTATGATAATAGCAAAGAAAGTAGTTTACTGTTTAAGGCTTGAACAGGATCTTTAGCAGTAATGGAATATACACATAAATGGAAAAATGCGGGTGGTTTAGTCTGCAAGTTGTATAAGGAAGGCATAGAACATATTAGACATCTGTTAATTGAAGGTACAAGCTTGCAAATAGAAAGGGCACAAATAATAAAATTGTGGGAAAAAAATAAACGAAGTAATTACATGAAAGGTGAGTTCTTGGTTTTTATGCAGGGTTTGGAAAAAGATAAGGGGATTTAAATATGAAGGTCATAGAGTTGACAAAGATTATGTTGTGGGAATGGATGGAGCAGGATAGAGAAGAATATGTGAAAAAGAGAGTGGGGAATGAAAAGGGAAGATAAAGTGTCTAACAGGTTTTTCGGTGTATGGTAGCTGAGAGATTCCTTGACTCCGATAAAGAAGAAGTCACAGTGCATCTCATCTCCCATACTCTTATTATAAGAAAATATAAAATAACCCCAAATACCCCCTGCTTTCTTTCAAAATAAAAATATAAATACAGACTATATACTTACTTTAATATATATATATATACAGTATAGCATTTCTTATAGTAAGTTTAAAAATTAATTCTTTAAAATTTATTCCTTTTTTTTATTATTTAAAAATCGATTTCTGATTTTGTCTGCCAAGTGAATAAGATTATATTTTATAAGAAGATATCCGAGTGTTGGAGATTATTGAAAAAAAAAATCAATGATTTATTTTGTCAATATAAAAAAAATATTAGAAATTATAGTTCAAATATTAATAAAAATAGAACAAATCAAATTACTGCATAATTAATCGATGTTTATGAAGGATAATTTGTAAGTAATAAGATTTATATTAAAATTACAAAAAAATAAATTGTATTCAATTATTAATATATAGATCCCCAATAAAATTACAGGAATATTTAAAGATGTCAGTTTGTATTGCTAACATCTGGAAAGAATTTATTCTGATAAATTTGTTTATTGTTTTTATGTTAATCGGATATTTTGTTTTAATTCATCTAATCATTTATTTATATATATATATTTTAAAACTGAATACTGAATCACAATTCATTTCTATATTTGCCCTAATATATATATTGTTTTAATTATGTTATCAAAAAAAATTGTATAGTTAGATGATCAGCCCTGTTGGGTGGATAGATGGCTGCTTTCTGTAACCCATTCTGCAAGTAATGGGCCTTAGTATGTGAAATTAATGCTTCCATATAGAAACCAGACTTCGTCTTGGTGAAATCCTGTTTAAGATAATAAATAAACTATAATATCTAGCAGTGTTATGGGGAATAACTCTGCCAGATATAGAAACAAGAATCATAGGTTCTCAAAATAAAAATTGACTACATGATGCTGGTAACCACAGAACTGTCAGACATAGACTCTTCAGGGGATTTTTTTTTAAATCTGGAAAACACAACAAAATTACTTCAAGCATCACATGATCACATCTCCAATACTAGCACATAATTGTTTATAAACAATTATGTGCTAGTATTGGAGATGTGATCATGTGATGCTTGCTGGTTTAACACCAATCCTGCTTAATAGGGTAGTGGTGGTTATGGTTGCTAAAGAGCCAAAGACACCAAAATGTATGAGTGCTGAACTGAGTTCAGACCCATATGACTATATAAGCTATTGAGCTTAGATTGAAAATATTTTTTGTCTTTTCAATTTCATGCTCATAGTTTTGTAGTTAAGTAGAGATAAAAGGTGGTTGCTAGAGGGTTGCATTAGATCCTAAGATCTAGATGCAGTGCTCTCAGAATCAAAGCTCCTCACTGATGAAGGCCATAAGCCAGAAACTAGTCTGGGGATATTGGATGAGTAGGCATTAGATAGGGATTTTATGCACAAGCCTTCTGGCATCCATTGATTACTCTGTTTAGCACAGGTGGCACTACTATATGGAGTTTTACTTTGCTTTGTTTATAAAATTACTTCAATTTAACAGTGAAGATATATTAAATTCAAAAATGAAGATCTACAAGTTAAATGTTTAGTACAATGTTGATACAATTGTATTTCAATAGATTCATTATTCTTTTAATAATGTTTTTCTTTTAATTTTTGGATGTACATCGATTAATGATAAAACAGGATGTGGCTATTTTGCTTCAAATTATCTTATATAGCAACCAATTTTTTTTGAAGACAGTTCAAATAATACTGTAATCACCATTTGGATAGATAATTTTTATGTGTGCAATGTTTATACACTCCTCAAGACAAATATGGCCTTAACATGTAAGATGTACAGAATATTTTTAATTGTATTTTTATATTGGATTAATTCCATTATCTAATATGAGTATTGAATGTCTTTAGAAAAATTTAACTTTATTTAAATATTCCAAATACATTCAACTATTAATAATAGCATGTCAAACAGGTTAGTAAACGCACAACATTTTGAGAGGTATTATTCATCCCTCTTTTTCAGGTGTTGCTGGCTTCAATAACATTACTAGCATAGTTAATCAAGCCTGGAGCCTTAGATTTTTGAGTATTGAATTTTAAGGTACAGCTCTAACCAACTGGTTAGAGCAGTATCTTAAAATTCAATACTCAAGAATGGTTAAAGCATTACCTTAAGATTCAATATTCAAAAAT
Organism: Epiperipatus broadwayi; assembly: GCA_028023455.1. Lineage (NCBI taxonomy): Eukaryota > Metazoa > Onychophora > Udeonychophora > Euonychophora > Peripatidae > Epiperipatus > Epiperipatus broadwayi. The sequence goes on from JAQFVV010012436.1 coordinate 8,237,157, forward strand.
CTAAGGGTCCAGTTTCATGTTACCTTAACATTCAATACTCAAGAATCTAAGGGTACAGGTTCAATTTCCATGCTAGTACTGTCACTGGTCAGGTCAGCAATACGTGAAGAAGAAGGGAGAATAATACCTCTCGAAATGTAGTGCATTTACTAACCCATTTGATGTGCTATTACTAACAGTTAAATGTATTTGGAACATTTAAATAAAGTTAAATTTTTCTAAAGACATTCAATACTCATATTAGATGATGGAAATAGTCCAGTATAAAAATACAACTAAAACTCCATCATCACAAATCTTCAAGTAAACACAATGTTCTTAATGATTTGAATACATTATAAATTTAAATTAGTAATAAATATTCAAAAAAATTGGTTACTTTATTATCCAATAGTGGAAGCAAAGTTTTGAACAATTTTAACTTGGATGATTATCACTTTGATAATATAAATTTGTTTAAGATTGAGGCTGTTTTTCAGAAATAAAGATAAATCTGGACATTGCAATGTAGGAGAACTTCTTATGGGATGTTGTTGCATTTGATATATTAAAAGATGGGAAGTTTAATCATAGTGGTACACTTTCTTAACTAAATTAATTACATAAATGACTATTATTATTTTAAATATACTATATATGAGATGTATTATAAAGGCAATGAAAAAATTTTCATTTGTCAATACTCAACTGTATTCTGAAAATATTAAAGAAAAATCATAAACTAATAGATATGTTCTTCAGCTTAATGGATATAATTATATTTAATTTATAACTGCAATGGCATTTACTCATTATCTTCTGCATGTGAAGCCATGAAGATTCAAATAAAGCATTTTATTAATAATTTTGAATATGGTTTTGTGAGAGAAATAGACCTGTTTGTGTTAAAGATTTTCTCAAAGGTTTCTGTAAAAAGTTGTAATATTATTCGCTTTTATTAGTAGGATATAATAGGTAATTTCAGAAAAATATTTTGCAAAAGAAATTATGTCAATTTTTTCTACAATACAGGCTTTTTCATACCTGCACTTATGTATGTAATATACAGGGTGTTTGAACTCACACTTTCACATGACTCTTAACCATACATGCTATCTCATACCACATGATCACACATATGTTGAAAAGATAAATAATCACCAATATATATATTTCATGCTAAACCAGCACTTGTCAGTTGGTCCAGATTATCATCTCCACACATATATTCAAGCAAAGCTCACCTTATATTAAGATAGCCAATCTTCATAATTTAATGGCTAGGTTTCGAACTACTCCACCCCACAACTCTTCAGCCATCCATTTCATTAAAAATCTGATGGTGGAATGCTCAAAGCTCACTTTAGTGCCAACTTTCTCATTCTATCCATGTATATATGTAGTTTATTAATTAAATTGCAAAACTCATCTTTAACATAACTTTTTGTTCTCTGTCTATATTCTTTTTTAAAATATGATGATCAAACTTATTTAAAAGTTACTTTTATTGATGATGATTTCCATAAAATTTTAATCTTAGTATTTTTTTCATCAAATGACAATATACCAAGATAAATTATGATGATGTTACCGAATTTGCTGAAAGTTATCACATTCAATTTTGCTAGCTATTGCTAAAATCATCTTCCACATTTTAAGAAATGGCAAGTAATGACTAATGATTACCAATAATGTTTTATTGCCTAGTTACCCAACCGGTTCTCAGTTAGAAAACATAATTCATATATTTAAAAAAAAACGATCTACATTTTTGGTCACTTATTAATAGGCCATTTGTTTTTTACACCAGAAATTAGTGAATAAAATCATTTATTTTAATACTCATATGATCATTATTTTTATGCTTTCAGAAACTGCTTATGCAGAGGCTAAACTTTCCATACCAAAGACATCAAAAAGTATAGATGTTGAACTGAGTTCAGATCTATACAACTATACAAGCTAATGATTTTGTATTGGAAACATTATTGTATTTTCATTTTGGACTCAAAGCTTTATAGTTAGCTAATAAGATAAAATGTAACTACTGGATGGTTGCATTAGATCCTAAGATCTAGATGCAGTGCTCTCAGATCCAAGACACTTCACTGATGAAAGTCACAAGCTAGAAACTAGTCAGGGGATATTGGATGAGTAGGAGGAATTTTATGCACAAATCTTTTTGAATCCACTGATTACTCTGGCTTGCACTGAGTGGTGCTACTCTATGGTTATTTTAATACTATTAAATAGTTTTCCCCACATTATAATAATAACATAGCAAGAACTCTGGATATCAAAATTTATTAAAACTAAAAGCATTAACTACTTTATTTAGGATCACACCTTTCTATATATTAATTAGATGTTTTCAGCTGCATGAAAGCATTATCTTTTCTGATTTACATAAAGAATCAGTACAAAAATTTGAATTGTATCCATTTTCTAGTATCCAAATCATGGTTTTTCTGATTTAATCAGATCTAGTTTTATTGATATTTAAATTTCTATAAACCAACTGCAAAATGGTTGCACTAATCCAGAAACTTTCACAATTCAAAATTCTATTTTCAGAAAAGCCATAATAATGGATTACAATTTGTTTTAATAAAATCTGATTTTATATTTAGAAATGTCTTTGCATCCAGTTTTATCTAAAAATAATAATGAATCCATAAATACTGATAGTAAGCTAAGGTTATTCTTTGGGATTAAATCTATTTATTTCTGCCATATCTGACCTTGCCTTCAGAAGTGAACAAGTTCAAATTCCTTCCTGATCTGATTGGATTGAGCACCCATTACCACTAACCAATGTGCAAACATGGATAATCAATGTATAAATATGGCCGAAGGGTAAAAACAAGTATGGTCAATGTATAAACATGTGTATAAAATATTATCATTGGTTAGGCTCTCTGAATCTGATGGCTGCCAGTAAAGTAGGGAATCTGACAATAAACAGTCAGCCTTTTTGGAGGCAAGCTGAGAATATCTATCTAACCTAAACGACCGTACACATCCTACAGAGAGACATAATGTCTGTCTAACCTGTGTGGCAGAACATGCTCTTTATTGAAACCACTTCCGACAGCAAAGGGTTTGTACTATATTTACTACTGATATGTCTAGGCATTGAGGCAAGTCCACAATAGGACTGGAAGCTGCTACAACTACGACCGATTTGAGACAAGCTGTTTGTACAGCCAGAAGAGTCAAGAACTAGAACTCATGAGACAAGCTAATATATATAGCTGGAAGTGAGTCTAGTCATTCAGCATGACCAGCTTATTACTGACTAAGTTATATGTAAAATTATATTTATTAATGGTATAAACATGTATGTATATTTGTTCTAATACATTACACATATTAAATAGTGAGTGTTTCTATTTTTGATATCACTGATGGTTTGAGTCTGAAACCTGCAATTGAGCCAATCACAACAATTTCAGTTAGTAATTCATAATTACAAATCATTTTAATCTACAATAATTATTGAATATTAAAAAAAGAGCAACAGATTTGTTTTCAATTAATAAAAAGAAAAAAGAAAACTAGTGAATTTTTATAGCAAAATATATAATCTTATTTTTTAAAGTAGTTTTAGAATATCTCACAACATGTTCTTTCAAAAAATATTGTATGTTCATGCAAATGAAATTTTAAAATAAAATAAAATCAAGAATTTTTCATGACTTTTCTAAGAACTTAATGGTTAAAGGTGAATAGGTATTCTATCATTTTTTGGCATCAGGATATAAGTGAAAATAATTTATTTTTGGTGTGGTGAAAAGCATCATGAAATAATGCAATAATGAGTAATATTTATAAGAGAACCAAACTCTCCATATCATAGTGCCATCAAGTGCAAGCCTGCATAATCAGTGGACCCAGATATACTTAAGTATGAAATCCCTATCTAATGCCTACTCATCCAACATCCCCAGACTGTTTTCTAGCTTGTGGCTTTCACCAGAAAGAAGCCTTGAATTTGAGAGCACTGCACCTAAATCTTAGGATATAAGGTAACTCTCCTGCAGCTACACATTAAAAATTTGGTTAACTATAAATCTGGGAGCCCAAGATGAAAATACCGTAATGTTTCCAACCCAAGCTCATTTTTTTGTATAGTCATATTGATCTGAATTCAGTTCAACATCTATACATTTTGGTGTCTTTGGTTTTTCAAAAACCACAGTCTCCATTATCCTATGGGCAGGATAAGTATAAAAACCATCAAAACATCACATGATCACCATTTTCTATGCTTTCACATTCTGCTAATAAGAGTACTAAACTCTCTATACAGTAGTGCAACCATGTGAAAGCCTTCATAATCAATGGATGTACCAAAATGTATAGATGCTGAAGTGAGTTCAGACCTATATGACTATACAAGCAATGAACTTGAGTTATACACATTATGGTGTTCTCAACTTGGGGTCCTACCTTTATAATTAACCAAATAAGTAAAAGGTGGCTGCTGGAGGGTTGCATTAGATTCTAGGTGTAGTGCTCTCAAATCCAAGGCTCCTCACTGATGAAAGCTACAAGCTAAAAAGTAGTTTGGGGATGTTGGATGAGTAGGCATTAGATTTATGCAAAAACCTTCCTGCATTCATTGATTATAAAGATTTGCACATAGTAGCAATACTGTATGGAGTGTTTGGTACTATTATTAACAGCATGTGTAAGCATATGAATTGGTGATCATGTGATGTTTTGATGGAGATTAATATTCTAATTTAAACATGTATTGTCATCTTTCAGTCTGACATTTGATTATTTTTGGATTGAAGTTTGAAAGTATTATTTTTGTTTCAGTTTTTAAAATAGGTATATAATAAAACAATCTCAAAATAGAAAAAAAACAACCAAACAATAACTGATTTTAACAACTTATGATGATGTCGATAAGCATTTATTTCACATCATTGCTAACTATGAGTACATTTATAACGAAATAAATTTAAATAGGAATGACTCTTTAAAAGTTTAATTACAGATCAAATACTTTCAATAAAAATATATAATTTCATGCTGGCTCATCTAATTAATACTTCATTTGAGATTATTCGTCTGTGATAACTGATGTCTGCCACATAGCACATTGATGAAAAGTACCATCTCAATCAGAAGACAGTCTTTCTTTCACTGTTGTGGATTATAACATGGTTGAATGTTTTAAACTAATTTTATTAATGTCTTATTAACATTTGTAATTAAATTAATCATTATTATTCTTTCATTCTCTCTCCATTTTGTTTTATTATGTTTAGTTACTTCAATTAATAATGGACTTTAGCAATATGAATATCTAAAATTATCCTCTGAACTGTGAAAACCACGTTTCCATACTGTATATAACAATTCTGTCTCTAATATTTCTTTTCTATATATGTTAGTTTTCTGTCATTTTTATTCTTTGTCTTTCGTTTTATTTTTATTTTTTTTCCAACTGGATATACTCATTTATAAGTTGATAATAATGATTAATATATATTTTGTAATGTGTTATTTTGAATGATTATTGATTAAAAAATATTGATTAGTTTAAAGATTTTTGAAAAATATTTATATATAAAATTGGTCTGGATATTGAATTGCAGTACAAACTCGATGTAGTATTCCATTTTTAACAAATTAAAAATTTCATCGTATGAATGTAGATATATTTTTCTATCCTTCATTGTAATTGTGCCATGAATTTGAATAAGAAAACTTCTGGCCAGCTTAAAAATATCTAGAGAATTATACAGCAGTTGATCTCTTTCACAATGATTATGGTGCTACTACTAATCAAAATAGTTTTCAAATATAAAAACATTTTCAACTCACAAAATGAAAGAAGGCCATCTATAAAATTAGTCAAAACAAATATTATTTATTTTTTCTTTACTTTACATGCAGCTTAATATTAAAATTGATGCTCAATTCAGGCATCAACATGATAACTCAAATATTTCTTCTTTCAAGATTTTTACAATTGCTTTAAACATTAATCCTGATTTTTCAAACAACCTATCATTGATTTAGAATAATTTGGAAAAATATTTTATGAAGTTTATGACATTTTATGCGCAGTGATCTTATATATATATATATCAGAAAAATTAATTATAAAATTAATGTCAGGAAATATAAACACATTCACACAATTACAAAAAAAAATATAATGTGCCAGCTATTATTTGAATACTAAATTAACATAAAGTCATGTTAATTCCAATGAATCATGTATTTGTGCTGAACATCTGAGATGACTAAATTATGGAAGTTTTAGAAGTTACATTAGAATGAATAGAAGGTGTAAATTGAATAAAATTGATATATGAAAAAAAAAAATAGAAGACACAAAAAATATTTTTATGGCCCTCAACTAATAGATCTTAAATGAAAAAGGTGAAAAAGTAAAGATTTAAATATGATCCACATTCCAATGACCTAACAAAGTATAAACTCTAGAAAAATAATCACTTTGAAATATCAACTATATTTTATATTACCCTATTGTTTTTTTTTGGATTACTTTCATGCTTGGATAGAAAAGTTTCTCATCAGCTTCAAAATGTAAAGTAGAAAAATAAAGAATTCATTTCTTTTAAAAGATTTCCATGCAGATTGTATTACTAATCAAAATACTTTTCAGCCACAAAAATGTGGATTGACTTATGCAAACATCTTTTTATGCAAAAAAATATGTATTATAATTTGATTTACAAGTGATGATGAAGCGGAAGTTGCAAATATATATATATCAAAAGAAACTAGAATACCATTCTCATGTCTCACAAATTGGAAATCAACTTGAAATTTAATAGATTCATAAAAATGCAATTTATCTACTCCACTTTGAACATTTTAAAGCAAAAATTTAAAGTAAAAGTCGCTCCGAAGAAGACTACAGGACAGTCAAAATGTAAAATTATGTATGCATATATGTACAATAAATTTTTTTTTTGCTAAAAAGTGTTCAAAGTAGAGTGGATAAATTACATTTATATAATATATCACTGTAAAATAAAGGAAGTGATGAATTTGGTAATATTAGTAGATCCATCTTAAAAATCAAATAAATTTTTTAAAGGAAAAACAGTTAGTAGACAGTAAAATAAAAAGTTCTTAATATTTGTATGATGAATACTGAATTAATTAATGATAATATACTGCCTATATTTAAAAAGTTTCTAAGTTGAATATTTAACACTGAGCCTTTATTTTTTCATTAAGTTAATATAGCATCAATCTTTCTTGGAAACTAAAAAGTAGTGCGATTTAGGTGAAGATAGATTATCTAGAAAAATAAAATAAGATGGTATCATTAGTTGACTTTCCAGTCATTCATTTTATAAAGTGACCAATCTGTTGATGATCATTGTACTAAGTCATAAGAATTATATAATCATTATCATAGTTTTGGTATATTTATTTAACTTATATTACATAAATTTAAGCCCAAATTTGAGCCATAGATTTAGCTAGACAAGTAACCTATGTGTACTTATTATATATTTTGACAGTCTGATGTGAGACATAATCATCATCACTTAACTTCTCAATGCTCTTAAATATATCATAATAGAATGGGTCAATGAGAGATGGCAATGTTCTGTTAAAATAGTTAAAGTAATATTTTAAACCCAAGAGGGTTCCATGTGGATTTAATATCGAGAGTAACACTAAATTGCCATCTCAAAAAAAAAAAAAGGAAAAAAGTGAGCAAAGAAAAGAGCTCAATCAAATTAGAGTATTTAAAGTGTAATGATAGTCTCATTTTTAAGCATATTACTGAATAAATCTTAACCTTATCTAAAAGGCAGATAAAGAAATGTCATTTCTATACTAGAGCATCAACAGTAATATTATGATATTCTTTATCATCCTCTTAACACAAATAATTCTAGCATTTCAATTTTAAAATTGATTTGTTGTGACGTGATGCACTGTGATTTCTCCTTAAACGGAGTCAGGAATCTCTCAGCAACTATGCTCAGAGAAACCTGTTAGCCACTTTACCTTCCATTCCCCACTTTAAGTTTCCCATATTCTACTCCATCCCATTTCCACAACATAATCTTTGTCAACTCTATGGCCTTTATATCTAAATCCCACTTATCTTTTCCCAAACCCAGCATAAAAATCAATAACCCACTTTCTGTATAATAACTTTTTTCATATTTATTCTTCCATAATTTTATTATTACATCACAAAATGTAACAGCGCCATTTATTATTAAGTTGCAAACATGAATCCTCTTTAGAATATTTTTTTACAAGAGTAGAATTTTCAAAAATTTTTATTTTATTTAATCATAAATAAAATTAAAAACGAAATGGTATTTTTATTTACAATTCAGAAATTTTTTTTTTTTTTACAATCGTTTTGATGACAAATATGTTTTACAATTGTCACTATTTTCATCCATTAGAACTACACTTAGGATGGCAGTTACTCCAAGTTTAATATATTCTGAGGCAAAACTCTCCATGCAGTAGCCCCACTCAATGTAGATATAGGAAGGTTTGAACATCAAATCACCATCTAATGCTTACTCATCCAATATCCCAGACTAGTTTCCAGCTTGTGGCTTTCACCAGTGATGAGTCTTTGATCTCAGAGCTCTGTATAGATCTTAGGATTTAATTCAATTCTCCTCCAACCACAGTGCTTTCAGATCCAAAGAGCCTCACTGATAAAAGCCACAAGCTAGAAACTAGTCTCGGAATATTGGATGAGTATGCATTAAATGGGGATTTTATGCACAAATTTTCTTGCATCCATTGATTACTTTGGCTTAAACTGGGTGGCGCTATGGTATGGACACTTTTATAATTGTGTTAACAGCTTGTGTGAGCACAGGGAATGGTGATCATGTGATGTTTGGAAACAATATAATTCCTCGAGTGTTTTTATCTAGCCATCTCACATATGGTCTCTGATATGTCTTAATTGATACTTTTCATTATGTATAAATATATATTATTATTGGTGTTTTCCTAAAGGTTGTGATGATGGTGTTCTAGCTGTATTTTTATATTGGACTATTTCCATCATCTAATATGTGTATTGAATGTCTTTAGAAAAAAATAACTTTATTTAAAATATTTCAAATACATTCAACTGTTAGTAATAGCACATCAAACAGGTTAGTATATGTACAATGTTTTGAGAGGTGTTATTTCCCCCTCTTCTTCAGGTGTGGCTGCCTGACCAATGACAGTACTAGAATGGATTTTGAACCTTGACCCTTAGATTCTTGAGTATTAAATTTTAAGGTAATGCTCTAACTGAGCCATCCTGCGAAAGGCAACAGTTTTTAAAAATTTCATATACTTATCTATGACATTCCTTTTGATTTCACTACATTTTTCTAAGAGAAAAGTTGATTAGTAATTTTGGCTTATGGGATTTTTTTCCATTGTCATGTGAACAGCTTCTTTAGTATTCTTCTTTGTACCTTTTTTTCTCTATCCAATATTTTTGTATTTTTCTAATTAAACATATGTTCATTGGTACATACATGGTTGCTATCTTAGACACATCTGTTTTTTCTCTCTAATCATCAGTTTGTGTTTTTGCAATCACTTTTCAATGGAATGATTGGTCTCTCCAATATATGTTCTTCCACATTCACATGGTATTTCATAGATACATTTTTTCTTTTCAGCATTTTAAGTTTAGGCTTTGTAGACATTAGAATTCCTCATACCCATTAAATAGACAACAAAAAGAACCATCAAGAGAAGAGACAATTATCGATACCATATTGTAACCATACATTCCAAAAATAGAAAAATTAAGGAAAATCTGCAATCAGTATAATATGAAAACAATTTTCCAGACACATTAAATAAAAGTAAATATTGTTTTAGCTCTTGTAGAAGTACAACTTCCTGATAACAATGAAGGTTGCATCATATTATAATTATTTGTTTTATTTTTATAATCACAGCCTGATTCTCTTCCCCAGATTAACAAGGAATCTAATCTCTAACTAATATCTAGTTATAAAATTGTGGTCTGAAAAAAATGTTTAAGATTCATTTGGTTTGGCCTGATCTAAAACTACAGCTGCAAAAGTTTTTTTATATGAAAAAATAAGATTTACAAAAATAATCTCACAATAAGGGACCTGAACACAGACTTTCAAGTTTGCTTCAGCTATCAGCCACATTTCATACAACTGATACACACTGTACTGACTTTTCAGCTATTACAAAAAAATGACAACTACAAGAAATGCACTTTACACAAAATGAGATACATTGCACCTCAGTTTCACATGGTGATGTCAGTCAGCAGGATCCCTACAGGAGATATATAGAACCAAAAGTTATGTACTATAACTGGTGCACATACCAGGTATGATTGTGGTTATTTTTAGGTTTCCCCTTGTATATAATTTTGACACAAATTTAATGCAAAATTTAATTTTTCCCCACTATATCAGTTGACTCTTAACTACATACGGTGTCAGTTCCTTTAAAAAATTTTATACATGTTGAAAAAATTTCATTGCATAAATATTTATTAGTGTAATCTAGAAGGGATTTGAACTCAGACTTTTCAAGCTCCCTACAGCTATCTACTCCATCTTATGCACACCTGACCATATACATTTTGAAAAAGATATATGATCTGCAATATATGTATGTTGTACTTAACAGCACTCATCAGTTGGTCCAAATCATCATCTCCCATGAATGTATACAATTAGTGGTTGGTTTATATTAAGATAGAAAATTCTCATACTTTAATGGACAGGCTTCAATCATCTCCATCCTCCAACTCTTCAGTGATTCATATCATTGAAAATCTGAAGATGGAATGCTCAAACCCTTGTTGATGCCAATATTGTCATGTATTTAGACAGACTAATAAGGTCCTATATGAGAAGAGTCAGAATGACTTAAAGTTAATATGAGTATGAAGACAATGTTAGCATCAACAGAGGTTTTGAGTCTTTAATTTTTAGATTTTCAATGATATGGATGGCTGAAGAGTTGAAGGGAGAGATAATTTAAGCATGTCCATTAAAGTATAAAAATTTGCTATTTTAGTATATGGGAGATGATGATATGGACCAACTGATGAGTGCTGGTTCAGCACAAAATACATATACTGACATCATTTGTCTTTTTCACACGTATGTGATCATATGTGTTGATTGTATAAGATAAAGTAGATAGCTATAGTCAGCTTGAAATGTCTGAGTTCAATTCCCTTATAAATTACAATAATTTCAATACAGGTAATACAGTATACTTTTATTTAAATATTGAATATTCATTAGATAAATTAACAATTATGACAGAAGTTGCTTAACCTAAGATATTTGAATTAAGATATTATTTACAATTTATAATATTATCATCAATTACTCACAAACGAATGTATCCCCATTCCGACTCCATGATGAAAAAATATAGAAAAACAAAACAGTAGTCATACTATTTCTACAGCCATTACTATTATACTAAAAAAGTTTTCTGGTGATTATATAAACTATCTGTGAACTATAAATATGAAACATACTAGTCTATTATTTTGCTTATAATGCTGTCATAACTTCTGCAGTAAATTTTTCATTTTGAAAGACTTCAACATTTTATTTCTAAGCATATCTCTTCTTTATATTCCATTCTATCCACAAATTCATTAAAGAACACAATCAAAATTGCATTTCTGCAGCCCTTGAAATAAATTTCATAATGTAGATTGAAATTGCCTATCCTATGAAACCATGATCAAGTTCACCATAAATAACTTCTTTAGGAAGTATGTTATTTTTTATTCATTTCAAATGACCAAACCAATGAAGATGTTATTCTATAGTATCATATCCACAATGCTGATAAACATATTGTGAAACAGTAAGGTCTGCTTTGCAGATCTTTGTTTCACCTTTTCTCACCTACTTCACCCTCATACCTTAGTTTGAACCCCAATCTATCGTAGTGTGTCTGCAATATGTTTATATACCGAAAATCCTGCCTAATTTTAAATCATGAGTACAATGCTCGTATTATATATATAACTCATTCCCAAATAAAATAAAAGATTATAGATTATGTATATGTTCACATAATTTTGATTTATTAAAAAGTAGGTTATATAAGTCGTAATTGCGCACACACTATGATATGCATTTTAAAACATATCAAGATTATAAATTGTTAAAGTTATTTTGTTTGAATCTATTTACAAATATATTACCATCGTAATATATTTTGATTTAAAATAAAACTCATTTAGTAAATATTTGTTTAGTAAATAGATTCAAATATTGCAATGTAAAAGTAAAATAATTTTCGTTTGATTTAATAAAAGTCATTCCAAATATTTCTGTTAAAATAAATGAGGGACAATAGTTTAATTAGTTAATGTTATATAAGTTTATCTAAAAACAGCAGATGTCCACTTAAAGTTTTTTTTAATTAGTAAAAGTTATTTTTAATTAAGTCTAGTTTGTAATTCGAATGTCGACAGGGAAATTAACAAAAGAAATTAATTAATGTTGAATTCCTTTAGACATTCAGATAGATTTAATTACAGCTGATAAGTCCAATATATTTTTGTAATGCTCCAGGGCAGTTCTAATGTAAAATTCTACTATAAAAAGGAGGGTTTTCTTTTGTTCTCCATTCTAATGTTTCTAAGAGAAATCATTCTGAGTTCTAAGGTTTCTAACCAAAATTATTCTAATAATTTGCTAACCTTGACATGACAGAGTAGAGGCATCAAGATGGCTATGTCCCCTTGGAATAGCTGGCTGCTGCTCCAGACCATCGGAAGCTATCACATAAGAAACCCCGGAACTGCTGCTGCTGCAAAAATATGAACATTCCAGATTTTGCTGCTGAATTATAAAACCTGCCGAACATCTACCTGAAAATACTTTTCCAGAAGTAACCCTAAATTAACCCAAGGACTCTTGTGATAACTAACATGCTATAGCTATTTTAAATTGTTTTCTGATATTTCACATAACTTCATTATGTATTTCTTTAATGTGTTTAAATATACTCAACATTTTGTTCTCTATCCTTGGGTTAATATTTTCTATTTATTAAGCTTTCTGTTATTTTATTATGATAATGTGTCAGAATCATCTTTGATCAAATGAATTATTCCCTTTGTTGAAACTAAGATGCTGCTATAAAGGCATATTTTAAATTTGTAAATAATTTCCAATTTTTATTATCTTGCAAATCACTCATTCGAGGGCGATTCTTTTTTTAATATATAATATAATCACATAGTTTAAAATCTACATGTTATTAATTTTAATCTAATATGAGAGTATGTGCAAGGTCAATGATTAAATGTGTCCCCTAATGCATGATTGCATATATAAATCCATACTTACTTTTCAAACCTGCAAGCATGCATTTTGCTATTTTAATTAGCGTGTTCTACTTTAATTACAAAGTTCATCATTGACGTCGAGAATGTGTGGACGCTTTTAAATGAATTTCGGGCAATTTGATTGGGCATTTCTCTTAATCCAAGTAAAACCCATTCAGTATGTTTTATATACCCTAGTTTCGTACTGCTGGTAAGTAAATTGGTTGTTGAGACCGCTTTGTTTTACTTTTCCAAGCATTCTTTACACGGCTAAGTCCGTTCTCTTCGCTTATTGCAGTTTCCAGGCAGAGTGTGTCCATAAATGACACACCTGGGAATTAAACGCAATCGTCACCCAGTCGCTAAGTTTCGGCTGTTCATAAAATACTTTCCTACGGGTTAGCAGCGAGATGCCCTCCATAATCATTCCAAATATTCCATTGTTTTATTTTACAAAGCATCCATGACTTAAACATGTCACACCCTCCAACTTTAATAAATTCATTATCAGCAATACTGACCTCCCAATGTAACTTTATTATTATTATTATTGAATAAATGCTTTGATCACATTCCCACTTTGTTGCATAGTAAGCTTTTGTCCGTGCTATTCTTGAAATCAATAAATATTTTAGAACACTTAATTTTCAAATATTTTCTTAGACTTGTATAATTGCTCAAAACACCTCGCACATGTTCCTATCTCATCAAGCACTTATCGTAATGCTATTATCCCGAGGAATAGAATTTATCACTTTGCTTTAAAACCCTTTTGTCATATAATGCCAACAATTATTTAATATGCGTCCCTGTCTCATATAAGCAGACAGTGGCATTATATATATAATTTATATAAATAAGTTTTGTGAAATTATTTAAAACTAAATTTGATCTCTTATTTTATTTGATTCCTATCACTGTCTCGGTCTATATATATATTTTCTGCATTTCTTTTGTAAATCCATAGATGTTAATTAGCCACCCAAACTTCTTTTAGTATAGAGTCTTTTGTTTCTCACTGACCACCAGGCACTGGTCAAAGATTATACTAGTAGTGGCATCAGATGTGTTGTCACATAGATGGTGCTGTGAAATTTGGACTTTAGATTTGAACTTAGTATATCTAGAAGGCAACCCTTCCTAGAATGTTCAGTTTCATGTCTGGGGCTTGAATTCTGCAGTGTGTTAATAAGATAGACGATTCTGACTGTTACATAGCATATTTTTTCCGGGGTCCATTGTGCCCAATGTGGGGCCTCGAATATTTAAACATCCACATCCCTGTAGATCTTAATTAGTTAAACACCCACATCCCTGTAGCTTAATTTTAGCATTTTGTATTCGTATTTAATCACTCAAATCCTTTATGTTTTTGATGTATATAATATGTTCAAACTCTATATTATCTATATTGTTAATTTGCGTGTATATTTCATATATTTTGTTTGACTTGGGCATTCAATTACTTATACTGTATAATCAGAACTTGTCCAAACTTGCTATAGTGCGATATGAGCCATCTGTATTTATCTGTATTTATTGTTTCACTTAAGTCATGCTATATACGCATGGCGTGAATTACTTAAATATTGTCCCAAGTGAATATTGTGACAATCTATGAATATTTCAAACCATGTATTTTACTCTCAAAATAAAGTTTTATCAGCTCAATGTGCAAGATAGCATAATAATAAATTTGTATGGTAATGACCTAGATATGTAATAGGCTATTGTATGGAATTCAAAAAAATTTAATCATAAATAAAATGTTGTAATCAATAAAAAAATGTGAATGTTTTAACGAGTGCCCGTAGTTAAATGGAATAGTTATTAAAATTCATTTTGGGAAGCTAACAATCTATGGATCCTTTTAACTGGTGACATGTCGCCCAAGGGTAATTTCATTAAACGGAGTTACTTTTAAAATAAATTTTGTCACCAGGCTAAATTGTTTTATATGTAATTTGTTTTTTTCCAATGTGTGTAAATTTTTCTTAGACCAAATAATGAGATGTGAATCGGATCAATAATTATGTAAATAAAAATATATGTATGCTAATATTAAATAAGAAGGAACGAAATAAGTATACCCGGATCTAGCGAATGTTAACATATATAAATAAAATTGCTTGAGTTTAAAAATATATATGTTAGCGAAATATTTTGACCGATAGAATTTAAGAGATTTTTATATATACGGGCAGTTAAAAATATATATGTTGGCAGCAGATTTAAACAAGAAATTTTGCAGTAATAAAAGGGTAGTAGTTGGGGTTTTTAGTGATAAACATAAAAGCAGTAATTAGGCCAACAGAACCGAGAGGGAGATAGCCTATTAGCCATTCATAAGATTTGAAATCAAACGTAATAGTAATCTCAGAGAGTCAAACAAGGAAAAATAATAATAGTATTTTTTAACCGTATTAGTTTTAGTAAGCTTAACGTAAAACAGTTTAAAAATTTTCTTTATCAGTGCTATACATTGTGTTTTAAAAGTACACCTATTCGTTAAAAAATTTTTTTGTTTAGGATATATTAAATAGTTAGCAATAAAATAAAAGGGAAAAAAATCATCATCATCATCGATCATGATAACATCCAAGGCCATGGAAAATACGGATACTAATGAGGTCCATTTCCAGACTATTATAGAATTCTTTAAGCAAGGTGAAGAAAGAGTGAAAAGATGGGAAGAAGAAAGCCGAAGGAGCGGTGAGGAACTTAGAGCACTGTACAGACTCCTCCCTGGATGGCAAGAGATGGCAGATAAACTCCTGAACCAGAAAGTTGAGACAAATGATTCCGCAAAGACTGATACACCAGACCTGGGACCTCGAACTCAGCCAACCAAGCTCAACACTAAAATATTTCATGAAGTTAAAGAATGTCCCAAACTTTCTTTGGAAAGAGTACTTCCATTAAATGATATCCGAGACTTAGGACATCCAACCCAGCTAACCAAGCTTATCAATATTAAAATATTTCATGAAGTAAAAAAATCTCCCAAACTATATTTAGACAGGATATTCCCAGCAAAGGATATATAAGACTTAGGGATTCAAACCCAGCTAAACATGCTTATCACCAACATCAAAGTACTTGAAGAAAACCAGGAAAATATCCCACCTGATATAGCAAGAATATATCAAATAAAGGAAATAGTGAAAACAATGATGGCACTGGATTTCAGCCCATGGGCCAAGGAGCCACCCGATAAGGCAAATAATTGCGACAGCCTAAAACTACAGTTATTAACAACCACTCTGGATTTCAATCCCTGGGCTAAAGAACTGCCAGACAAGGTAAAGAGGCCTGATAATCCGACACTGCAGTCATCAAATTATAAAACCAGTTATTACCCACCAGACCCAGGATTATAGTAGTTTTTTAAAACAAAAAAAATGGACACATCACAGGATAAATGAGAAAGGAGATCGGATATAAACAATGTTAATCTATTAGATTTGTTAAATAAAATTTTGTTGAAGGGGGGGAGATAATAGAAAATGTTCACTAGATGGAAGATTTATTAATATGATCCGGGTATATATTTCAGTTTCGTTTCTTCATTATATTTATATCCTGTACATTATGGGTTATCTTGTAAATTTTGTTTATGCAGGCTTCATAGGTGGACACCTGTTGTAAGATCTTTTTTTTACAATTTTTTTTGTTCCATCACTAAGGAAATGTGAAACAGTTAGGTCTGCTTTGCAGATCTTCGTTTCACCTTTTCTCACCTACTTCCTATCCTCATACCTTAGTTTGAACCCCAATCTATCGTAGTGTGTCTGCAATAAGCTTATATACCAAAAATCCCACCTAATTTTAAACCACGAGTACAATGCTCGTATTATATATATAACTCATTCCCAAATAAAATAAAAGATTATAGATTATGTATATGTTCACATAATCTTGATTTATTAAAAAGTAGGTTATATAAGTCGTAATTGCGCACACACTATGATATGCATTTTAAAACATATCAAAATTATAAATTGTTAAAGTTATTTTGTTTGAATCTATTTACAAATATATTACGATCGTAATATATTTTGATTTAAAATAAAACTCATTTAGTAAATATTCATTTAGTAAATAGATTCAAATATTGCAATGTAAAAGTAAAATAATTTTCGTTTGATTTAATAAAAGTCATTCTAAATATTTCTCTTAAAATAAATGAGGGACAATAGTTTAATTAGTTAATGTTATATAAGTTTATCTAAAAACAGCAGATGTCCACTTAAGGTTTTCTTTAATTAGTAAAAGTCATTTTTAATTAAGTCTAGTTTGTAATTCGAATGTCAACAGGGAAATTAACAAAAGAAATTAATTAATGTTGAATTCGTTTAGACATTCGGATGAATTTAATTATAGCTGATAAGTCCAATATATTTTTGTAATGCTCCAGGGCAGTTCTATTGTAAAATTCTACTATAAAAAGGGTTTTCTTTTGTTCTCCATTCTAATGTTTCTAAGAGAAATCATTCTGAGTTCTAATGTTTCTAACCAAAATTATTCTAATAATTTGCTTGACATGACAGAGTAGACGCATCAAGATGGCTATGTCCCCTTGGAATAGCCGGACGCTGCTCCAAACCATCGGAAGCTATCACATAAGGAACCCCGGAACTGCTGCTGCTGCAAAAATATGAACATTCCAGATTTTGCTACTGAATTATAAAACCTGCCGAACATCTACCTGAGAATGCTTCTCCAGAGGTAACCCTAAATTAACCCAAGAACTCTTGTGATAACTAACATGCTATAGCTATTTTAAATTGTTTTCTGATATTTCACATAACTTCATTATGTATTTTTTTAACGTGTTTAAATATACTCAACATTTTGTTCTCTATTCTTGGGTTAATATTTTCTATTTATTAAGTTTTCTGTTATTTTATTATGATAATGTGTCAGAATCGTCTTTGATCGAGTGAATTATTCCCTTTGTTGAAACTAAGATGCCGCTATAAAGGCATATTTTAAATTTGTAAATAATTTCCAATTTTTATTATCTTGCAAATCACTCGTTCGAGGGCGATTTTTTTCTTTAATATATAATATAATCACATAGTTTAAAATCTACATGTTATTGATTTTAATCTAATTTGAGAGTATGTGCGAGGTCAATGATTAAATGTGTCCCCTAATGCATGATTGCGTATATAAATCTATACTTATTTTTCAAACCCGCAAGCATGCATTTTCCATTTTTAATTACCATGTTCTACTTTAATTACAAAGTTCATCATTGATGTCGAGAATGTGCGGACCCTGTTAAATCAATTTCGGGGAATTTGATTGGACATTTCTCTTAATCCAAGTAAAACCCATTCAGTATGTTTTATATACCCTAGTATCGTATTGCTGGTAAGTGAATTGGTTGTTGAGACCGCTTTGTTTTATTTTTCCAAGGATTCTTTACATGGCTAAGTCCGTTCTCTTCGCTTATTGCAGTTTCCAGGCAGAGTGTGTCCATAAATGACACACCTGGGAATTAAACACAATCGTCACCCAGTCACTAAGTTTCAGCTTTTCATAAAATACTTTCCTACAGGTTAGCGGCGAGATGCTCTCCGTAATCATTCCAAATATTTTATTATTGTTTTATTTTACAAAGCATCCATGACATAAACATGTCACACCCTCCAACTTTAATAAATTTATTATCAGCAATACTGACCTCCCAATGTAACTTTATTATTATTATTATCGAATAAATGCTTTGATCACATTCCCACTTTGTTGCTTAGTAAGCTTTTGTCCATGATATTCTCGAAATCAATAACTATTTTAGAACACTTAATTTTCAAATATTTTCTTAGACTTGTATAATTGCTCAAAACACATCGCACATGTTCCTATCCCATCAAGCACATTATCATAATGCTATTATCCCGAGGAATAGAATATATCACTTTGCTTTAAAATCCTTTTGTCATATAATGCCAACAATTATTTAATACGCGTCCCTGTCTCATATATGCAGACAGTGGCATTATATATATAATTTATATAAATGCTAAGGTTTACAGCCTTGTTAAAACTATTATTGAAATAATAGTGAGCGTTTAATAAAATTTATAATTATAAATAAATTTTGTGAAATTATTTAAAACTAAATTTGATCTTTTATTTTATTTGATTCCTATCACTGTCTTGGTCTATATATATATTTTCTGCATTTCTTTTGTAAATCCATAGACGTTAATTAGCCATCCAAACTTCTTTTAGTATAGAGTCTTTTGTTTCTCCCTGACCACCAGGCACCGGTCAAAGGTTATACTAGTAGTGGCATCAGATGCGTTGTCATATAGATGGCGCTGTGAAATTTGGACTTTAGATTCGAACTTAGTATATCTAGAAGGCAATCTTTCCTAGAATGTTCAGTTTCATGTCTGGGGTTTGAATTCTGCAGTGTGTTAGCGAGATAGATGATTCTGACTATTACAACTTGTATTTAATATTACATTTTAAAAGCATAAATAAGTCCCTATATTAAAGTTGTGCACACACACATTATACATAAGTGCTATATTATGTATAATATTTTAAAGGTATTCCATAAATATAAGGCAGGTCTAAAAATAATTACCAATGTATAGCTCAGCTTATATTATAAGGTAAGCTGATAATTTTACAGTCAGTTAATGAAACATGAGTAATTTAATTTAACCAATGTCAATAGTAATACATTTAGCAGGAAGAGCTGTGATCAGGATCAAATACACAGACTTTTTATGCCTGAAGTAATCATAAATATATATTAGTTATATTTGAATACAGATATAATGTATATACTTAAGCTTTTAGATGTAAGGGGGTTTGAACACACATATATATGCATATTCATTGTAATTTTTAAACATAAACAGAATAGCAATCAAAATAATCGAAAATTGTAATCAAGGATTGTGGTGCTAATGGTCTAATTGCTCATTAATCTTTTAATTAATTTATACAAGTGGCTGGGATTTTATAACTATACATATATAAATTCAGCTTTGAAATCAATTTTAAGCCAATAAACATCACACGACCATCACTTAATGGGATAGTGAGGCTATGGTTATTAAAGAAGCAAAGAGACCAAAATATATGGGTGCTGAACTGAGTTCAGACCCATATGACTATAAGCCTATGGGCTTGGATTGAAAACATTAAAGTGTTTTCAGTTTAAGACTCATAGTTTTGTAGTTAAGTGGAGATAAAAGATGGCTGCTGGAGGGTTGCATTAGATCCTAAGATCTAAGTGCAGTGCTCTCAGATCCAAGGCTCCTCACTGATGAAGGCCACAAGCCAGAAACTAGTCTGGGGATATTGGATGAGTAGGCACTAGATGGGGATTTTATGCACAAGCCTTCTGGCATCCATTAATTACTGTAACTTGCTGTGTGTGGCAATACATATAGTGAGCTTTGCCTGTTTTGAAATCAATTTGTTATAGGGATATAGATTAACATTTTCTCAAAATGATTAAATGTGAGGTTGTAAATCTAAAAAACAAACAAAATATAGAAATTATTTATTAAATTAATGTAAATTTAGTAATGCTTATATTTTATAACAGGTCTGTTATATGGCACACAGTAATATGGTGTGTGTGCACAAATATATATAAAATTGAAAGAAAAAGAAATAAACACAGACATAAATTTGTAGACATTTTTCTAAACAATCCTAAAATAATAAAGGGTTAAATAACTCTGAATTTAAAATAAAATTCTATTATGAAATAAAGATTTTAAAAGGTCTAATAAAAATTAATATTTTTATTCTGATTTTGAAATTTTTTTAAAAAGTGTGTTTTATGTTAAAATAGAACTGATAATTGTAAATATTTCTATTATCTATTCTTTTTGAAAATTTTTTTAATTAAAAGTTGTATAAAATATCTTTTTTTTTTATTAATACTTGTATGCATTTCACTATCTAAATAAAAGCATATAGATCACACCTTTGGTAAAAGTGCAAAGTTGCTTTCAAAAGTAGTTTTTGATTAAAATGGATTTGAAAGGATTGATATCTTTTTGAAAAGATAATATTATTTTAATTAGATGTGTTGCTATCACCCCAAACCAATTCTATAAAAGGGCTGATAAAAAATATCAGTTTGGTTTGACTTTTGGTTTTTGTAAGAGCTGGCCGGAAGAGTCTTGTTTTAATATTTTAAGTAGGTGGCAAATTGGACAGTTGCAAAGGTTGGATATTAATTTTTTAGAAGACAGTTCTTGTCTTAATATTTTTGTGAAGCAGTTGGCTAATGGCTAGCTGCAAAGTTTGGCTAAAATATGTTGTGAAGAGTTAGCTGCAGTTTGTTGGTAATTGTAAGCAGGGAGTGGCCACACTAAAGCTATTTGCAGAGATGGTTGGAAGAATTATACAGAGGACTGCTAAAAAGATATAAGAATGCAAGAAAGCAGCTGCCCTAATCTACTGCTGAAGTTTTGATGGCCCATTCTATATTCACTAGTCTGTTTAAATATGGAGAAGACCATTTGCTGGCCCAAAGTCTGCAAGTTTGAGACAGAAAAAACCTAAATCATGACCAACTTACCTGGATTATAACTTCCTGTTTATGACTTTCCTCGATTGGTCTCCATCAAGAGAAAACAACAGTTGAAGTAGTTATATATATGCTGCCATGCTCACATGCAGAGAAGAAGCGATAAATGTGTACACAAAAGTAAGTTGTTTTCAAATAATTCATTTAAAAGAGATTTAAAAATTTATATATTTAATTTAGAAATGTATATAATTAAATGCAATCTTTGATAGCGTTATATATAATAGCAAAATTTTAAATTATTTCTATGGCTTAATTATATTTGAATCTATAACTTAAAATAAAATAAGTAATAATTTGCTTGGGTCAAATATCTAAAACAGTGTTTCTTAAACTGTGGAAAAATTTAATTCAGATACATGAATTTAAAGAAATATTAGTCGCAATCCCTTCATTATCTTTAATTTATTACATTTTTCTGTTCAGCGCAATTATAGAATCGTAATGATGGTCAAGTTGAGCTGTAAATTATATTTACATATTGAAAAATAACACTAAATGCATCATAATAGTGGTGTCACATTGCAATTTCAGCATATAAGTTATTTCAGAATCAGAATATATGCTGCAGTGGCAAGAATAAGATTGACCCACTGTGATTATATAATGCATTCCGGTCAAGTTATTTGTTTCAGTTTCATTTTAACAAGTGTCCACATCACAAAAACAATACAATATTGTATTTTTTTTAATGTGTCAAAGCATCGACCGGGAAGCGAACCTGGGACAACTGCTTGTAAGGCAGCTGTGATGTCCACTTGGCCACCAACACTTGACAACAATATTGTATTTTATTGTTTTACTTGACTAAGGTTAGTATTTGCTTGAATAAATATTATGAAAAATGTTATTTTTTTATACATAAAAATGCTTGGTGGCAGAGTGGTCAGCACAGCTGCCTTACAAGCAGTTGTCCCATGTTTGGGGGTTCGCTTCTTGCCGATACTTTGACACATGAAAAAAAAAATGCTTGTATAATTTTTCTTCTCAATTTTTTATTCAAAATTTATCATCCTATTAGTTATTATAATTTTTTTTTAAACCTTTTGTCATTTATTTATTAATAAGTAAAAACATTTCTTCTTTTTTAAACTTAACAGGTAATTTATAATTGATTTACTGATATTTTTTAAATATTAAAAAATAAAACATACGGGATATTAAAAAATAGAACATATGG